>JAVJIX010000233.1:592500-610000 GCA_036785185.1 Paratrypauchen microcephalus | reverse complement strand
AACGCCTTCACGTTAAATTTTGGTCTCTAGATACGAAAGAAAATTCAAGTTACGAAACGCGAAATCTCAAAAATTCAAATAATGCGCACTCAGCCACACACATTATACGCTTTTCTCTGACTGGATTTAAACTTTTCTCACATTTGTCTCTTGTTTAAACACTCAAACTTTCATAGATTTTCAACAAAATGTATTAATAGTGAAGTGTGGGGGGAAGGAGGAGGGCGGTGTGTGTGCGCGCGGACACGTGTGATAGCGCAGCATGACCCGGCGCGGGGCTGCGAGCACGAAACCCGTGCTCAAACTGTGCCAGGTCTGAAC
Organism: Paratrypauchen microcephalus; assembly: GCA_036785185.1. Lineage (NCBI taxonomy): Eukaryota > Metazoa > Chordata > Actinopteri > Gobiiformes > Gobiidae > Paratrypauchen > Paratrypauchen microcephalus. Next base: position 609,679 of record JAVJIX010000233.1, on the reverse strand, counting down.
CAGGTCTGAACCAGGATTAGACCACCGCGGCTCTTGCATGCGTTCGTTCATGCGCTCCGACTGCGTGCGGTCCCGAGGGAATCCTCGCTGCTCGCCTCAGCCGTGACTCGAAACGAAACCAGGAAATAGACCCGCACGTGGCCCTTTAATCCACCTGGTTTAGTCCAGGTTTAGTCCTGGTCCAGTCCTGGTTTAGTCCAGGTCTAGACCTGGTCCAGTCCAGGTTTAGACCTTGGTCTAGACCTGGTCCAGTCCAGGTTTAGTCCTGGGTCTACAGTCTTTACGCAGGACACAGTGTTGCACTATAAAAAATAAAATAAAAACTTGGAACGGACCAGGCCTTTTCCATTGAAATAGCTACTCAACTTACAAAAAATTCACGTTACGAAACCACTTCTGGAACGAATTAATTTCGTAAGGTGAGGTACCACTGTATGTTTGTCTTTAGACAGTGGAGTTTTTGAAGTACTGTCTGAAGACCCACTTTTATCCTCTGGCTTTTAACACTGCTCAAGTTGTATGTGATTTGATTGTTTTTTTTATTGCTTTAAATGAGCACTGTTAGTCATACAAAGCCTTATTTTACATTTGTGTTGTGCAAAGTGGAATGGATTGCATGTAGAATTATGGTGGAAGTTGTTGAATATCCCATGTTCAGTTCCCTGTGTGGATCTTTCTGTGTGCACTTTGCTTTCCTAATGTCTGGGTGGGTTTAATGGAAAACATGTACCCAAATGTAAAAGTACAAATGGTGTTTGGTAATAATGGCTGCTATACACAACTGATGCTTTATTGTTTTACATAGAAATTTGGAGAGATTGAGGATTTGCGTGACCATGATGCCACCAGCGTTGTAATGACGTTCAAAACAAGAAGTGAAGCGGAAAATGTAAGTTGAAAAAATTTCCACCTGTACACAGAAAGCATCATATTCCCAAGTCAGTTTTTCACTCATTTTAACTTTCAGGCCGCCAACCAGGGAGCAAAGTTCAAAGGTCGTGTGCTTCAGATTTCCTGGTACAAGCCTAAGACCCCCTCCATCACAACTGAACCCGAGGAGGAAGACGCCAAAGAAGAGGACAGCTCGGTATGACATTTTCAAAAGCTCTAATCTTGTCGTGTGATTATGATCAAGCAAACAGATGCTATCAGTGATGGGTTTCTTTGACATTCAAAAGCCAAAAGCACAACCAAACTAAACTAATGGGTGCTTTTTTGTTTGTGTTTTTTCCCAAACAGAAGGAGAGTGGCTCGTTTCTGGCGGAGGAGGAAGAGGAAGAGGAGGATGACGACGAAGATGACGAGTACGAGAGCAGATCTTGGAGACGATAGTGAAACACCCCTCCACAAAAAACAACAACAACCTGACCTTGTTTTGTTTCCAGTATTTTGAAGCAAAATTATTTTGAAGTCTTTAGCGAACATCAAAAGACACTGAGGGCTGAATTTACTTCCCCTCGATATTAACACAAACCTGATTAAGATATCTCACTTTTGCTGAGAGTAGAACTTGTCTAAGTTGTCCTCATAGATATAGTACAAATCTATGTACGTTTCAGTGTGCTTACCAGACGATTCGTATCAGTAATGCACAACATTTGTGTCTACTGTGAATAGGTATTTTTATACATATATTTAAACGCCATTTTGAAGACTTTTTGTCCCAGGTTTTAGGGACACACCCATTCCATCACAAATTCTAGTAAGAAGTAAGATTTTTATTTTTTCACAAGTGCACTGTGCAGTACCTGAAGGAGATTTCACATAATGGGTATAATATGACCTCTAAAAACATCCATGTACATTTCTACTACACTACTACACCGTTTTTGCCGTCACTAGTTGCACGCTCAGTTCCAGTACATTGAATACAGTCCCATGAGCCAGCGCAGGTACGGAAGGATCCCAGTGCAATAGAAAACACTGACGTTTACAAGTTCTCCACTTACATCTAAGACGGTTTTATAGGAAGCCTTCTCTCATTCATGAGCATTTTTGTGCACTAGAATATTGTGGTAAAGTCTGTCAAATATGGCAGTTCAGCCCCTAAAATCCACACATTTGTCCACTAGGCAAACGTGAAATCTTTCAAGAATTTATGAACTTTATTTGCAGGGAACATATTCTCATCAAATCAACCATAATCCTTATATTTAAATAAGTCAGCTGTGGTCTACTGAATATTGTTTAGGAAAAAAAACTACTGACAACCCTCACTTTCCACAGTTGTCTAGTGCAGAAAGCATGTATTCGCTCTGCCCCTATGGCATCTTCCACTTTTTCTGAACTCATACAAAAGGCCTGTTAGGACATGATCATCTCACATGATTTAAAGACAGGGGTCTGAATGTAAACTGAGTCGTTGATTTTAATATATAATTTTGCCTTACAATCAGCAAACGGCTGAATTTTTACAAGAGCTAACATTTACTTTTGTACATTTTGTAAATGCTTGAGAGATTAATTACTGTTGTATCTTTTTGTTGTTTTAATATGTCAGAAATGCAAAGCAAGAGTGTCTCTGCTTATTTAAATTGAGTGCTCCCTATTTTTTTGTAGTATACTCACAATTTACGTTCATCTGCGCAAATAGACGCAGGACGTTGAGTCACTCTGGTTGCAACTAAATAAATCCAAATATTGTGGACAAGTCTAAAACAAATGTATATCTTATATAATTACATACTCATTGCACAGTATATAAAAAACATAAGATCTGCATGCAGTATGTTGGATTGAAAACGAAATCAGAAGGCAATCTTTCCTTTATTTTAATGACAGGATTTGTTTTATTTATTCAGATGGAGCTATTCCCATATTATGTGGGCATTAGGACGAAGTGATAATAGAACTAGCAGTCCTACATGCTAAAGTTCTTTCTCCACTTTAAAATTCAAACTTTCCCCACAATATTCAGATTTCCTTTGCATCTGTGAGGCTCGGCATGTTTCTCTATACTGTAAGATAGTGTCCCTAGGATGTTCAGTGAATACACACACCAGAATACATATTAACCTAGAATTTGGTCTCCCTTAGAATGCAGATTTTGCTTTATATTTCCAAGAACTGGAGAACACTATTTCTTTTTTTGTTATCGCATTGTTGACTGAAAATCTGCATTGCATCTTTTAATGTTTGGATTTTGTTCTTAGTTGACAGTTTCACAGACTGATTTTAAGTCATACCATTAATGGACGGGGGCTCTTGCTTGTGAAGATCCAGAGCTCTTTGGTTCACTTTTGTATAACTCCTGTATGCTACTGCGATCACAGTAGTGTAAAAATGTGTAATATGTTTATTGGACAATAGGTTTTTGGATATGTTACTGTTTATATTTGCAGGATGTGGATGTATTTTCTTCATGTATTTTGTTTGTAAAAATGGATTTCTAATTTACTAGCATGTTTGCTTTGGGCAATAAAGAGGGAGGAATGGGGGGCTTGAAACACATGGAAGAAAAGAAAAAAGAAAATTCAAAAGATTAAACATTGTGGATTGGATCATGGAAAAAAGATTGAGAGAAAAAAAAAAGAAATGAAACATTGGAAAAGTTAAAAAATGAAAGCGGAAAAAAATGCAAGCCAAAGCATTCCTGATAATATTACTCTGAACTGTGTTGTGTCCTTCATTTTCTGAACGTTTGTCATCTCCCATCAGCATTAGACACTTAACCTGCTTTGCCCCCAGTCTCTGTGGTGTATGAGTAAGTGTAATTTATAATATCCAGCTTAGGGGTGGGTATTGGCAAAGAAGTCACGATTCATATGCGATACTATCACGATGCATCACGATATATTCGACATACTTCAGTGAAAATGTACCAAAAACAAAGAGGATAACCTAAATATCTGGCTGTGTATCTGGGTAGTGTCAATTGATACATAACTCTGACCAACTCAATTCATAACTGAATTTATTGAATAACAAAAACAAAGCAAACCAATAACAAAAAAAGTGCATAGGATTTTTTCTAAAACTAAAAATGTTCAAACATTTGCCATTTTGGAGGTAGCTCCCATCATAACAAACAATACCCTCTCACAAAGAAAAAATGCATAGGATTTATTTTAAAAAAATAAACTATTTATTAATAATTAATAAATTATTAATTAAAGATCCCATGACATGGTACTTCTTGATGCTTTTATATGGCTCCTTAATGGTTCCCTAATACTGTAAATGAATCCTTCTTCAAAATCAACACTCAGTGCATGAGAAACAGAGATAAGATGAGAGAGTAATTTTTCTCTCTCTGAACAGGCCATTATGGGCCTTGTTGCTTGAATGCAAATGAGGAGAAAAGAGATGGCCAACAGTAGAGGGTGGGGGCGTGGCCAAACTCCGCTTTCGGCTCTGAGCTCTCAGCTGATCCATTTCCGTGTTTTTGCACGGGGGGAGAGATTTGAAGCGTTCCATTGAAAAATAAACACATTTCCACAGAAAATAAAATTAAACCACTGCTGTTCAAAGGTCCAGAGGCTCAGATAAAGGACTTCCGAGCCTAGAAACACTCGGACGTGCCTCCAGGCAAATAAAAAAACGCATTTCGCATTGCCTAGCGCATTCGCAGTCCAAACTCTCTGGGCGTGATTTACAGAGACGCTGAGTTCAGACAGACGGGGGTGGAACTGCATTTGCATTTCTTTTTTCGATCTGACCTCAATAAGGTGCCTTGTTCAAACTCGCCCGTTTGAGCTCCGATTTTTTGTAATGCAGAAAAGGATCGCAAATGCTCAGTTTAGACATTTCACAACTTTTAACCATGGGGGGGGGCTAAACAGGGTAGGGGAGCTCACATTAACGTTCAAAAACCTCAGAAAGTGAAAATTTCATGCCATGGGACCTTTAATAATAATCGATTTTTGGCATCAAGAATCGATGCAGTATATTGTGAAAGTTAGTATCGCGATGCATTGTCATGACGATTATTTTGCACACCCCTAATCCAGCTGGTGGCGAGGGAAATGTTACATGGTTTAAATCAGGGGTGTCAAACTCATTTTGGTCCAGGGGGGGCCGTATCCAACCTACTTTGATCCCAAAGGGGCCGGATCAGAAAACTCATGGCAAATATACCCCAAAAATAGCAATAAGGTCAAATATTTGTGCAGAGAAACACAAATCTGTTACAGAAGTCTTTTTTTATTTGATGAACTCTTTCTTTTACAAAATTATAATATTATGAACAACCTGAAACTTTAAGAAAAATCCAATTTCAACACAAGCGTACAGGTTTCCCATTCACCTCCGTGAGCAAGTAGGAATTTGTCAATTTTTCTTGGAAAATCCTGCACTTGGCATTTCTCATTTTTGACATTTTTGCTGATGAGGGTCTCATGGTCAACAGTCAAAACACTGTGCAGAAAAGAGGCACAGAAAATTACCAATAGTTTAATAGAAAATTTTAACATTTTAATAGAAAATCAGCTGAGGGCCAGATTAAAGGTCTTGGGGGGACGCATGTTTGACACCTGGTTTAAAGGATTATAATTCATAACAGCATTGGTTTTGGGGAGTTATCACCATACATTTATTTGCTAATGCCATAACTTAATTAATTTTGAGGTTAATGTAGGACACAACTTCAAATAATGCACTGTTTTTTTTTATTTGTTTTTTTGTTTTGTATTGTAGAATAGAAGAAAAATCACATCAAGAAAAGTACTGTTACTGCAATAATAAATACTTGATTGATTGGTTTACAAAACATACACAAACATTTGAAATAGTTCATACAATTCTATGGAAGTCTTATAAAAAGAAGCCTTATCTTATAGAAGGGGCCCCATCGAGTCCACTGAGATGTAATTGCTTTGCCATGTTCCATAACCTGGCATTAAACAAGTCTGTTTCCATGGAGATGAAGTCACAGGTCAGATCTGTGGAAAGCTGACCTCGCTCAGATTAATATAAAAATATGCCTGTAATCAGGGCTCTCAAGTTTTGAGCGGGGTCGTGCGTGAGACTGCCTAATTTCCGAGGAGCGGCGTGTGAACGTCGAATTGTCTCTCAATGCGTGAGACTTGAGAGCCCTGCTATAAATGTTTGTCTAAAGCGCAAACTTAAAGGGACAGTGTGTAAGATTTTGACCCGATAATTACTGAAATTGAAGATACCCATTCAAAAATACATTGTTTTCCAAGCCTTTTCACTTCCATCATGAAATCAAAGTATTCTTTTGGACTTAGATATAGTCACATAAAAGGGGGATCTTCCCCATGCAGAGGCAGCCATTTTGAATACGAGAGCCGCAGAAGGACATTTGGGCTCATCCTTCGGCAAGGCTCGTGGTTTTGGGTAAACAACACAAGCATGCTGCCGGATCAGACGTCGTAATGGATCTAACACGTGTTTTGGACTAAATTGTTTTACTGGATTTTATTTGCTGGATCCTTACGGACAAACTGAGAGCAAGTTTATGGTGAAATACAGAGTTTGACCTGTGCAAAGCATTCTAAGGTAAGCTAACCTCGTTTTGTGCTTTTCCGTATAAAAGCCCCATGTGCTCGGGGAGTGATTGTTGTGCAGGGAAATGAATTGCATAGTCAAAAAGAGGAGACTGTAAGGTTTCATTTGATGTGTAGAGTGTCATGGTACATGATCGGGAATGTGTGTTTTCATGAGAAAAAAAAAACGGGACCGCATTTTATTTATACAGTAGTGGCACGCGGCTCGTGCACGGGTACGAGAGCTGTCAGCGTTACGGCGCGCCCGGGTGACCCTCGAGGTCTGCCGTAGCTAAAATAGAAAGTGCAATAGCACCATCCACCTATGCGCCACGAATCCTACACACTGGGGCTTTAAACTACAAAGCAACTAATGAGAGTTATATAAATGAAGTTATTACCTGATGGTTCTCAGTTTGTTTTATCATCACCGCAGTGTGCGCTTAGCAGCTGAAACTACACTCTACAGTCTGCCCAACAACAGAACAATCTATTTTCTGATTGGCTGATTTTTTTCCGGGGAGCGGGACGGGGAGGAGGGGGAGAGTTTTTTCGCTGAAAACGCACGGTGCCTGCATAAACTGAGCCACACAGACCGATTTTCTGGGCACAAAAAAATAAAAATAAAAAAATCTGCGTGAGAAATGCCATGTGTGGCGTGTGAGCGTGTGAACACGTCGAATTGCGTGTGTCACACTCTCAATGCGTGAGACTTGAGAGCCCTGCTGTAATTGAATAAATGCCAGATAGATAGATTTAATGTTATATTGTGGAACATTCCAGGCAAAGCAAGAACATCTTCATGGAGACAGACGACTTTAAACCCACTGCACTGCTGACTGAGTAAGTTATAAGTTGATGTAGTGGAGTACAACAGTGGAGCATGTGTCAGATTAGAAATGCACTCAGATCAGATCCACGGTTAATAAAAGATGTCCTCACTCCGCAGGACGTGACTTAGCTGTAAACAATGAGCGTTCAGATATGGAGGTGACAGAAGTGTGACTGTGGTGCTATTAACAAATACACCGAGCTGCAGAGAGGAGGGAGAGCAGGGCGAGAAAAGCTCATTCATACTTTATTCACTCACTCACAGCTGTGTGGCTTTCAGCAGAAGCAAGGATTTCGGAAAGATTTTAAAGGTCCCATGACATGGTATTTCTTGATGCTTTTATATGGCTCCTTAAAGGGATATGCCACCCCCAGGTCAAATTTGGGCATCTCCCCACAGTCCAGAGACTAAAATAAGTGGTGGAAAGCGTTTTCCTGCTCACCCAGCCATTGTCCGAGTCTGTCGCCACTGACCGCCGCGGTATCTGGTGCTCCTCCGCGTTAGACTGGAGTCTAACGTCGCCAGAGAAAGATTTCGGCCAAAAGGAATTAATTTGCTCGATGCGTTTCCCAATTACTTTCTGTGTAGTGCGCATTCATATCGAGTGCAAATAAATGTACAAATCAACACGGAGAGCTTGACTTGGTCATTTTGGGTGGGAACTATTTTCCAGTGCGTAAGAATACAGCCGTATCACGCACCACGTTGTGCAACAGGGGAACTCCCTTCCCGGTGCGTAACTGGGATTCCCCTGGCAGCGTGCTGCGTGATACGACTGTATTCTTACGCACTGGAAAATAGTTCCCACCCAAAATGACCAAGTCAAGCTCTCCGTGTTGATTTGTACATTTATTTGCACTCGATATGAATGCGCACTACACACAAAGTAATTGGGAAACGCATCGAGCAAATTAATTCCTTTTGGCCGAAATCTTTCTCTGGCGACGTTAGACTCCAGTCTAAGGCGGAGGAGCACCAGATACCGCGGCGGTCAGTGGCGACAGACTCGGACAATGGCTGGGTGAGCAGGAAAACGCTTTCCACCACTTATTTTAGTCTCTGGACTGTGGGGAGATGCCCAAATTTGACCTGGGGGTGGCATATCCCTTTAATGGTTCCCTAATACTGTAAATGAATCCTTCTTCAAAATCAACACTCAGTGCATGAGACATGACTCTGACTGTCTTCATGAGGCTAAAAATGTCTCTGAAACGCTTTATTCTGGGCGTTGTTGCTTGAATGCAAATGAGGACAGAGACAGGCCAGTGCAGCGGGTGGGGGTGTGGCCAAATACGCCGCTCTTTCCTGGATTAGCGGTGTGCTGTCCCCACTTCCGCGTTTAAGCGCGGAGGAAGATATGAGATGATTTCCATTTAAAAAAAAAACACATTTCCACAGAAAATAAAATCAAACCACTGCTGTTTCAGAGGTTCGGAGGCTCGGATAAAGGACATCCGAGCCTGTAAACACTCTCACGTGCCTCCAGGCAAATAAAAAAACGAATCTCACATTGCGCAGCTCATTTGCGATCCAAATTCTCTGGGCGTGATTTCCAGAGACGGTGGGTAGACATCCAGATGGTGGGTGAGTGTGACGTCAGAAAGTTCCCTTGTTCAGAATCTCCCGTTTGGGCTGTCTTTTTTTCAAATGTGGAAAAGGATCGCAAATGCTCAGTTTACACATTTTGCAACTTTTAGCCAGGGGGGCCCTAAACAGGTTAGGGGAGCTCGCATTAAAGGAAAATTTACGTTTTTTTTTACAACCTGAGCCTTCTTTCGGCAATAAAACAAGTAGTTTTACTCACCCATAGCAGTTTGGTGTTAATTGGGGCAGTATCGCAGAACTTATGTTGAGCCGTTCTGTTCTACTAGTGATCCCGTATCCGTTAGCATGAGTGCTCGGGGCACTGATTTGCGGTGTCCAAATAACACAAACTTTAGCACTTTTCAAATCACAGAAGATCGCTGTGTCAGGGTAGACTTTTAGTGGATTCCAAAACGGCCTGAAACCCGATATCCAGCTATAGTTTCATTTGATGACGTCATCAGAGAGGACAGTGCGCATGCGTGAACTCAGCTGTTTTGTAAACACCGCTAGTCCGAAAGAAGCTAACACCGCTCTGAACTTGACTTTTCTGTTGCGATATCGGGTTTCAGGCCGTTTTGGAATCTACTAAAAGTCTACCCTGACACAGAGATCTTCTGTGATTTGAAAAGTGCTAAAGTTTGTGCTATTTGGAGCCTGCACGGGGCATATTACATGCTTGGGGAATATATTATATGCCCCGAGCTATGGCTAGAAGTTGCCCTAGGCTAACTCTAAAACATCTCTGGAAGTGCTCCATATGACACCAAAGTGCTATGGGTGAGTAAAACAACTTGTTTTATTACCGAAATAAGGCTCAGATTGTAAAAAAACGTCACTTTTCCTTTAAGTCGTGCGTTCATATAAGTAGAGCGTGCTCTCAGTTTACTAAATCGCGCGCTCGTTTAAATATAACGTGTGCTCGTTTACCTAAATCGTGCACCCTGGTTTACTAAATCGTATGCTCACTGTATGAAGTCGTGTCTATCTAAATTGTTTAAATTTGATCAAAATGTGTACGAGAGATGTATAAAATGTGTGCTCATTTTTTAAATCGTGGCCACGCTTTAGTAAATTGTGCTCACGAGGTTTATAACGTGGGCACGGCTCAATTTTAGCGAGCGCACAGTTTTAGTAAGACGACTCCACGAGTTAGGTAAATGAGCGCACGCTCTATTTACACGGACGCGCGACTTAATAAAACGAGGACGCGATTTCACAAAACGAGGACACGCTTTGCAAAGTGAGCGCGCGCTTTATTGACGCCCCCCAAAAAATATTTTCTGTGAGTCCTTATGGGTTTCGCAACATTCACACGTGGCCAAACTCTCCGCTCTCCGCTGTCAGCTCTCAGCTGATCCATTTCCTTGTTTTTGCACGGGGGGAGAGATTTGAAGCGTTCCATTGAAAAATAAACACATTTCCACAGAAAATAAAATCAAACCACTGCTGTTCAAAGGTCCAGAGGCTCAGATAAAGGACTTCCGAGCCTAGAAACACTCGGACGTGCCTCCAGGCAAATAAAAAAAACGCATTTCGCATTGCCTAGCGCATTCGCAGTCCAAACTCTCTGGGCGTGATTTACAGAGACGCTGAGTACAGACAGACGGGGGTGGAACTGCATTTGCATTTCTTTTTTCGATCTGACGTCAATAAGTTTCCTTGTTCAAAATCGCCCGTTTGAGCTCCGATTTTTTGTAACGCAGAAAAGGATCGCAAATGCTCAGTTTAGACATTTCGCAACTTTTAACCATGGGGGGGGTGGGGGGGGGCTAAACAGGGTAGGGGAGCTCACATTAACGTTCAAAAACCTCAGAAAGTGAAAATTTCATGCCATGGGACCTTTAAGAGTCAGGTAAAACACTACGTGATTTATTAAACAAATTGATCTTCTTAGTTACAGTAACATATTTGCAATTAGCTTTCAGTATATTGTTTCTAAAGATATCTAAGGCTATTTTTAATTGCTATGGCAACAGTACTCTTTCACTCAGCCAGTTTAAGTGAACAAATTGCTCTTCAGGAAGCACATCTGAAGTAAAAAATGTATTGTTGTTTTTAGACACAGTTATAGCCAATAAGTGACTCCCAGCATGCAACAGGTCTGCATGGGCTTAGGAAGGACCGTGGCTCTTTTAATCTGTGTAATGAATAAGCACATGCTAGCGGCCGGTAATGGATGCCTGCACTGGTCTGCTGAATTATTGAGGGTCTGAGGAACAGGAGAGGTGCAGGTGGATCACGTAGCTCTATGTCACCCTCTGTCCCACGCTGGCTCCTCTTTCGGCCCAGGCCAGGGTTCTAACAAGACAAGAGAGAGTCCAGCCCGGTTCGGGGAATTGGCTGCTCCAGATTTCAGGTCCTAGTCATTTTGAAATAATATAAAGATCGTGTTCTGAAATCAACTGTGAATACGTTATAAAAAAGTAGTCACCATGACAAGAATACTTAAAGGAGAATTAACGTTCTTTACAATCTGAGCCTTATTTCGGTAATAAAACAAGTTGTTTTACTCGCCCATAGCACTTTGGTGTCATATGGAGCACTTCCAGAGATGTTTTAGATTAGCGAAAGCCGTAGCGCTAATATAATGCCCCGAGCATTTAATATATGCCCCAAGCGGTCTCCAAATAACACAAACTTTACCACTTTTCAAATCATAGAAGCTCGATGTCTTATTTTACGCTTTCCTTTGAGTCAAAAGTGGCCTGTAATCCGAGATTTATCCATAGTTTACAGCAGAGGTCTTCAACAGGGGGGTCGCGACCCCTAGGGGGGTCGCGGAGGTACTGCAGGGGGGTCGCGAAATCTTTTGATTTCACTTTAAAATAATATAATTGTATATTTTATAGAGTAAAATACAGTATTAACCTGTGTATTATTTCCTTGTATTGGATGTACCATAACAGAGTAGCAATGTTTATACATGACACTAAGCTCAATTTAATATAATTCTATACAATTCTATGCCGTATATATAGTAGGGGGTCCCTGGCCCAGTTCGCCATCTGTTTGGGGGTCCCTGGCCTGAAAAACATTGAAGACCTCTGGTTTACAGCTTTGCGTTTCATGTTTGGGTCCCGGGAGCTGAGAGCGAAATAAACTGTGACTCCGCACATGCGCACTGGCCTCCTCATCTACTCGAAACTATGGATAAATCTTGGATTACAGGCCACTTTTGACTCAAACAAAAGCGTAGACTAAGACATTGAGCTTCTATGATTTGAAAAGTGCAAAAGTTTGTGTTATTTGGAGACCGCACGGGGCATATTACATGCTCGGGGCATATACAGGGGGTCCTTGGGTTACGACGGTCTTGACTTACGACGATTCGTGGTTACGAACGCGCCCCCATTAAAAAAATAATAATAATATTACGCGTCATTCCATCTTACGCGGTTTAGCGTGGTAAGCGACGTAAATAAACGCGAACGGCGCGCGGCGGAAGAATACGCTCTGTTGTGGTTGTAGGGCGGAGAAGACGGCCTCGTGTGCGTGCCCAATGTGGGCGGAAGTACCTGATGTGGGCTCTGATCTGCTCCTATGAAAGCGGCAGGGATAACCAAGCAGCGTAGTGGTCTAATTATTGAGATGGAAAGGTTATTGGTGCTTTGGTTGGAAGACCAAAGTCAAAATCTGACTTACGATGAAATTCGGGTTACGATGCGTCTTAAGAACGGATCAACGTCATAACCCGAGGACCCCCTGTATTAGCGCTACGGCTATCGTTAATCTAAAACATCTCCAGAAGTGCTCCATATGACACCAAAGTGCTATGGGCGAGTAAAACAACTTGTTTTATTACCGAAATAAGGCTCAAATTGTAAAAAATGTTCATTCTTCTTTAAACTTGTGTTAGCCAAAAAGCAATAATATTATATAATGTTATTTTGAGTCACGGAAAGTGAATCCTTATCCCAGCTTTATTTGATCTGTGACCATTACACACTATGGTCACTTTAAAAGTGATACAGGCCTATTTAGATTAACTTACCAACTGATATTAAAAGGTCACACTCTGTAGCTGTATAACCGATATTGGCTTTTGTTTCATTTCAGCACCTTGGACAAAGCAAAGCTGACACCACAGTCTCTGTCCTTGGTGCTGAAACCGCTGCACGCAGCCCCGTCCTCACGTCACCTCATATTTACAAACTAACACATAGGTTACGTTATTATGGCTCTCGTTTCAGCTAAAGCTATGATCAAAGACGTGGAAGTGATGTCTAAATATGAACATATGGAAATAATAATCGCAGTATGTTTGTTTGGAAAAGGCAAAAGCGTCCAAAGTGTGAAAAGAAGACGAGGCTGCCACTTGACGCTTGCGCAAAGAGGCCCCGCTTTGGCACTTGTAAACTGAGCAGGAGGGGGGAGGGGGAGGGGGTGGGAGAGGGACGGAGGGGGGGGAGGGTGCCGAGAGGCTGTGCCCGCCGCGTGAGCAGCTCATTGTGGGTGACAGGGCTCTCGCGCAGGACCTCAGACACCGCCGCTGTGCGTCCGCGTGCCTGAGGCCTTGACTGCGCGCGCTGCTTGCAGGAGGCAGCCCCCCGGAGAACGATGATGACCATGAACGGAAAACAGCACTTCAGCATGCACCCGGCCCTGCACGAGCCCAAGTACCCCGGCCTGCACGCGGGCTCGGAGGGCATGCGCAGAGTGTGCGTGTCTGGCCCGCAGGTACGTGACATATCACTGGGATAAGTCGTGTAAAGTTTAGCAGGTTAGAGGTTCGTCTGGGGCGGGGGGCTCGATGTACTTTGGGTCTTTGAAGTTTAAAACTACGTCCATGACCTGGATGAACAAGAGCACTTGTGACAGGACTTTGTTGTAGTCTCTCTCTCCTCTGTGTCTGTGCTCCCCTCCCAGTGCGCCCCCCCCCCTCTCACACATGTCAATTCAAGCAATGCTCTTGCTTCATATTAATTTTTATGACCTGCGCTTTGAGGAGCTCTGAGCTCTGCGCTGCCTTTGGAAAAAAAAATGTTTTTAAGATCCTGAGCGCGCGCTGCTGACACTATTCCCCACTGACCTGCAGTATGCTCTCTCCTCTCGCTTGCAGCTGCAGGGAAATATATTTGGAGGCTTTGATGAGAGCCTGCTGGCGCGGGCAGAGGCTCTGGCGGCGGCTGACAGCATCGTTTCTCACGGCAAGAGCCACGCGTTCAAAGCAGACGTGACTTATCATACCATGAGTAGTGTCCCCTGCACCTCAGCCCCTTCCTCCAGCGCCTTGCCCATCTCCCACGTGCCGTCCACCATCGCGTCGCACCATCATCACTCTCACCTAGGCCAGGGCCTGGAGGCCGGGGACCTGCTGGAGCACCTGTCCAGCAGCCTGGCCATGAGCGGGATGGGAGGTCCGGAGCCTCCGGGGATGACGGCACCGGCGCACCACCACCACCTGCAGACCATGGGCCAGCTGCACCAGGCTATGGCCACCATGGCGCACCCGCACTCGCTCTCTGTGCACGGGGGCATGGTCAACGACGTGGAGTCGGATCCGCGGGAGCTGGAGGCGTTTGCAGAGCGCTTCAAACAGCGCAGGATCAAACTCGGAGTGACACAGGCGGACGTGGGCTCTGCCCTGGCCAACCTGAAAATCCCGGGAGTGGGCTCCCTCAGTCAGAGCACTATCTGCCGGTTCGAGTCTCTGACCCTGTCCCACAACAACATGATTGCGCTCAAGCCCGTTCTCCAAGCGTGGCTGGAGGAAGCCGAGGCAGCATACCGAGAGAAAAGCAGCAAGCCGGACCTTTTCAACGGCAATGAACGGAAAAGGAAACGCACGTCCATCGCCGCTCCAGAGAAGCGCTCTCTGGAGGCGTACTTTGCCATCCAGCCGCGGCCCTCCTCGGAGAAAATCGCGGCTATTGCAGAGAAGTTGGACCTGAAAAAGAATGTGGTTCGAGTGTGGTTTTGCAACCAGAGGCAAAAACAGAAACGAATGAAATACTCCGCTGCGCACTGACTTTCACAGATCATGAATAAAATAGCCTACTACATTTTTGATCGAGTGATTCATAATCGCCTCCAGGAATTTATTAACGAGCTCCTCACGTCTGGACTGGAGCATCTCCAAACCACTTGACTTCGACCTCTCTTGTTGCACTTTTTGTTTGTGTCACTGGTGGAACAGTGTCCCTGTTCTGTGGGAGGTGTGTGGAGGTTTTCATGTTGTCAACAATGTCTCTTGCACTAGAGCTCTTTCAAGTTAAACAATCTTTTTGATTTGTTTGGTGGGAAATCCTCTTGTGCAGCGGTTTATGTTGAGCTCAGTTGGGCAGAAGATTCAAGGGCATCGGTCATCCTTTACTAGAAAGTCGTGTTATGGTTAGAAAAAAATGTTTTGAAAGGTGAAATTGGATGAAAATGATCGTAATCACATCCCCAGAATCTTTTACTCTGTCGTGGTGAATTGTTTATTGTTATTTTACGCACAATATCACAGGATATACACACTGTCTTATTAAAGCAATGACACTAATGTCTATGAGGCACATAACCAGTGTGGATGTGGCTGCTGCTATATTTATATGAATATTTGATGTGTTTTGGAGCTAATAGCCCAGATACGATACACCAGTTACTCTATTATAACATTTTATTTATTTTTCTTCACTATTGTTTTACTTGAAAATGTGTGAAAATAGTAATAAATAATTTGTTATTTTCTAAACATGTTCTGAAGTGAGTCTGTATTAGTGATACAGCCATATTATCTATTCTAGACCTAATAGGACAGGGGTGTCAAACTCATTCTGGTCCGGGGGCCGTATCCGACCTACTCTGATCCCAAAGGGGCCGGATCAGAAAAGGCAAATATACCCCAAAAATAGCAATAAGTCCAAATATTTGTCCAGAGAAACACAAAATGTCTTACAGACTGCTGTTTCTTCAGTCGCAGCAATAATTCTTTTATCTTCTGTCTTCTCAGTTCTCCGTTCACATTCTTGTATTGTTCGAAATGCCGTGTAAGATTATATTCCCTGAGCACCGATACTTGTTGCAAACACACCGAGCGTACAGGTTTCTCATTTACCTCCTTCAACAATTAGGAATTAGTCCATTTTTCTTGGAAAATCCTGCACTCGGCGTCCACTTTTCTCATTTTTGACGTTTTGCTGATGAGGGCGTCACGTCAACAGTCAAAACGATGGTCCTTTTTTATTTTGGATTGCTTATTTTTTACTATATTATAGCTATATTCAGGCCTGGACTGGTAATCGGGCATACCGGGCATTTTCCCGGTGGGCCGACAGTCTTAGGGGCCGATGCCCTTCTTTTTTTTTTTTTTTTACTTAGAGACCGGCCCACAATTTAGGACTGAACCAGGACTAAACCAGGACTAAACCAGGACTACATCAGGTCTGAATCAGGACTAAACCAGGACTAAATCAGGATTGAACCAGGACTAAATCAGGATTGAACCAGGACTAAATCAGGATTGAACCAGGACTAAATCAGGATTGAACCAGGACTAAACCATGACTAAATCAGGCTTGAACCAGGACTAAACCAGGACTACATCAGGTCTGAACCAAGACTAAACCAGGTCTGAATCAGGACTAAACCAGGACTAAACCAGGATTGAACCAGGACTAAATCAGGATTGAACCAGGACTAAACCAGGACTAAATCAGGATTGAATCAGGACTAAACCAGGACTAAACCAGGATTGAACCAGGACTAAATCAGGATTGAACCAGGACTAAACCAGGACTAAATCAGGATTGAATCAGGACTAAACCAGGACTAAACCAGGATTGAACCAGGACTAAATCAGGATTGAACCAGGACTAAACCAGGACTAAATCAGGATTGAACCAGGACTAATTATGAGGGGCTGGTCTAAGCCAAAAATGCCAGGGCCATTTTTTTGTCCCAGTCCAGACCTGGCTATATTCTAGTTATTATTATTATTTAGTGTCTATATTCTAGTTATTATTATTATTATTATTATTATTTAGTGTCTATATTCTAGTTATTATTATTATTATTATTTAGTGTCTATATTCTAGTTATTATTATTATTATTTAGTGTCTATATTCTAGTTATTATTATTATTATTATTATTATTATTATTATTATTTCGTGTCTATATTCTAGTTATTATTATTATTTAGCGTTTTATGTTTGCACATTATCACCGAGACAAGTTCCTAGTTTTGTGAATTGTGTTCCCTTGACAATGGCAATAAAAGTCTTTCTGATTCTGATTCTTTAAGAGCGTTTGGAAAGAGGCGAGTCTTCATTTGTGCTGCTCTGGGCAGAAAATCAGAAAAGTGGTGCAGAAAATTACCAATATTTTATTAG